>CM061041.1:73194374-73238781 GCA_030762985.1 Adelphocoris suturalis | reverse complement strand
ACGTAGTTTTTCGTCAAAATAGGATTAAAAACGTAGCAGCCATGCAGAATGGTCGTATGAGCGAATTTCCGCAAATTATCGTTATTTGCCAAGTTATATTATAAATTGTTTTGAAATTTGAGCACTTTGAGAACATTGAACTTGATAACAATCAGTTTTATGAAAAACTTATTCTAAATGAAAGTCTGCTATTGCATAACAGATTTCGGATTTCCAGTTTTTCTAGCAGTTTTGTAAATTTTTGTTAGCACATAGTAATGACATTTGAGTTCATTTTTCTGCATGATTTTGTGCATAATTTCTGGAATGTTCTAGTTTGTAGTTGATAAACTTCACCGGAATAACATTCCGCTAAAAATATAAATATAGCGATTTGTAGTCGGGTTTTGCCATTATTAGTGGTTTTTTAGCACATATTTTGAAATTTGACCGATTCAATGTGCCTAAAAATTGCTGCCCCACAATATCATCCAATCAGAATCATTCATAAAAAAGGCAGTAAGTCAGTCTAACGGTGGCCATCACAAGTAAGCGGACACAGTATAGGGGAAAGATAAACCTTCTGCAATAATTTGTAGCGTTTTATTTCATGATAGCACTGCTGCTTCTGTGCTGCTGCTGTTGTTTTCTAAAATAAAAGCTTCTTCCATGAAAACCGCGAACATGCTTACCAATATTAAGTGGTTTAACCCTATGTGAATGAGGTGCATTCCTATATAAATAGTCTCAGTAAATGTTTTACAAAAAACTAGGAGCTCCGCGCCTCGCCAGGGGGCAAGCCCCCTGGACCCCCGGTTACCTCTATTTACATACTTCGAATGAAATTACTGCAACACAGAATCTGTTTTAGCTCACGCGGTTCACACAAACCCGTGAAACCCACACATATAAGAATGACTCAGATTTTGCGGAGTAGCTTATCACTAGATGTCAAGTTGTTTCATTTCTTTATCACCAGCGCCATATTTGAAACCTCTTGAGCCCTCACACGAAAAATACAAATTTTACAGCCCCCCCCCTTCCTCGGTATAAGCTCTCATTTATTCATACAACATGAATTATCAGAAATTAACAAGCGGTTGCATCATGGTCACAATATCAATTGTTGAGAATGATCACCTGTGTGTAAACAATTATTCATATAACCACGCTCATAACTCAGCTTGTTGGACACGCACTCCGCATTAGTTAACATAACATGGTTGGATGAATCGAAAGATTTCGAACGATTGGTCAACGAATTTTGTGGGATGAAAAATTACAAAGTACCATTCCTCTTGCAACGACTTGGTTGTAAGTGGAAATCTGCCTTTCCACATAAAAAATTGCATTTACCTGAATTTAAGCACACAATTGACCCTAGTAACATCACCAACCACAACTGGTAAGAATACTATATTCAATACCTAGGGAAAAACAATTATCCCATAATGCATATAACTAAACAATACCACTGCTCAACAGGTCATGACCAAGATGTACAAGGGGGCCTCCCAACTTATATATAAACATTTAACAGCTTATCTATCAAATAATAAGTTATATATATATATATATATATATATATATATATATATATATATATATATATATATATATATATATATATATATATATATACAAACCCAACTTAATAATATGTACCAATAAGATCAGCATAGACTAAATGTAAAACAGTAATTGCAGTTCTGAAGAGGCCATATATTGGCGAAAGCGCTCAGCAACTCTCAATGAATGACATTATCAGAGAAGCCTGAAAAATCTCTACCCTCAACCTACCCAACCTACTAAAAACAAGGCAACGCTCCATAACCATTAAGCGGAAATCATCAGTAAATTGTTGCAACACATTTTCGTTACACAAAAACGCAGCAAATCAATCTAACACATGTTCGTTAACAAAAAAGTTTCGTTTTCGGTTGGAGATTCCATGGCTAAAACACATTCTGTGTTATAAAGAAAAAAAGTAGGACTCAGAATTGGCAAGAGGTCAACTGATGTGCCATCCCATCATAAGTAGACGGTTACTGGTAGGTACTCAACACAATTTGCAGAGTTTTTAAAATTGACTCAGTAATATTTCAATCAGTTTCAATTTATTTCTGGTAATTGAACTTTTTTTTATGTTCTTCTGAATTACCGTACTGGGACCGTACTTGCAGAAACTGCTAAGGAGCGTTTATCGTGCTAAAGTTCCATTCAAACGTTGGAGGTACCTACCGATAAGTTTATTTGCCTTTTGCCCTCGCGAGTTCGTGATATTTCGCATCACCTCGCGTGACGAACCGGAATGGAGTGAGGTGAAGTAAACAGGAATGATTTGACATTTATGTTAAACGAAAGAATCTATTATAAATAACGAGATTTGAAGCAGCCATTGCTCTTTGTAGCAAACTGTTTTCAGGGGTTCTGAGTTATTACGGTAGGTTGAACTAAGTTTTCCTTTTGCGATGAATTCCGATGTTTCATGGGTCATTACACTTGGGTACCTACCTGGGCAACAAACTATGTGCAGATTTGTTATTCAGCTGATTTCCCTGCTGGTCTCAGCTATACTCTAGCAAAATTGTGAAGAAGTGGATAAGCATTTTTGGTTTAAAAATGCCATTCAGGATGTTTCATTATGGTAGATGTATTATGGTATTATGGTTTATTCTGAGTTATTATGGTAGATTAAACTAAGTTTTCTTTTGCGATGAATTCTGATGTTAGATGGGTCATTACAGGTAGGTACCTACCTGGGCAACAAACCATGCGCAGATTTGTTATTCAGCTGATTTCCCTGCTGGCCTCAGCTATATTCTAGCAAAATTGTGAAGAAGTGAATAAGCGATTTTGGTTTTAAAAATGCCGTTCAGGATGTTTTTGAAAAACGCTGAGAATTATTACACAAAGGTTTACTATTTCTGTGTCAGATAGCCTTTTTAATCAGATCATTGGTCTGTAATTATTAAACCACGTATATAGTGGCACATGGAGCATCGTGCCTCCCAAAAGGATTCGTACCTATACAGTTCCAGGACATTGACCCTTCTCAGACCCATTTGGACGCACCATAAGTGACTGAATTTAAATCTTCTGAAAAACTTGACAAAATACATTTTTGTATGGATCATGTCCTCCCCTATTCACCTGATGAGGCCTCTTGACAGGCGAAACTAGTTGTCTGAATAAACGTATAAAGGAAGAAGCCGACCTTCCACCTTCATAACAGTACTCCCGTTACCAATATGTTTTCTATTAGCGTACCTACTTTATCAGTCTAACCAAGGGGCGCTGGGTATAATAAAATGACAATAATAAATAATACTAATGGAGTCAAAAATAGTACGAAAATAAAAATATAAACAGTTACTACATGCCCCATTGACTGTTGTCAATGTTGCACCCCACATTTTTAATTCCGTGAGGCTTTAGTTACTTCTTCTGTGAAATTACCTCATTGAAAAGATCAAACGTGTGGACGGCAGTGTATCGTGTATTCTTCGGGTCGAACTTCCGTAGCGACGCCGCGCGGCAGTTGTGAAAAAATTCGCCGGGGTCCGTCTGGGATTTGTTGATCAGGTAATAAGCGATGAAAGGGAATTCACCTATAACGAGACAACATTATTTGTTCTGTACAACAACAAGAAATGAAAACCACATTAAAGTACAATTTTGGTAAATGGTGGTATATTTTACGTTGATAGCCTAAATAGTAAATAATGCCGTGGCACGAACGAAGTTTCTTATTGAAAACATTTTCTTTTTCGTCTCCAACGCAATTACAAACAACATTTTTATTTTCACCAGTCACCAGTTTTTCAGTTTGTCGCCAGTGCGCGAAAATTGGCATAATATAGAGAATTGGCATAACATAGAAAGAAAACTACCATTTTTTCTACCATTTAAAAATACTTGAAGTTCTCTCTCTCTCCTCTCTCTCCTCTCTCTCTCTCACCTCGGATATTGAAATTTTATAGGACCCTATCTGTCAGACATCAAGAGACGAATATAATTATGGGCTCTTTCCAGATCAGTTGAATAAGCTTAATTCTTTCCTTTATACCTAGGGTGTTGAAACTTGGTAAATGTGGAGTCTTTGAGACAAGAAGAGAAGAAAGAAATGACAGCTCCTTTTTTCATAACTGGCGAGCAACAATCGAACCGTAAATATAGAATTATGTACTAAAAGTCACAAATAGGTTACAAACTGTTCCTCTGAAAGTGGATTGAACGGTTTTCATAGTGAGGTTCTATCCCCGCCCTTTTGTTAATTGATCTAATTGGTAGAGTGTTCCGACTAATCAAACATGATTCGACTACTAATGAGCGATGCGTCACTCCGAAATCGAAAAACGATCAATAATGGGCTGATGAGCAATTGAAAGAGAAAGATAACTGAGATTAGCCGAAACGAGTCCGCACCGCCTCCCTGTGCTCACCCTCTCCCCCCAGAGGGTTAAATTTACGAGGGGGCTCTGACCGCGAGACAATCTGATTACAAGAGCGCTTCTCGGATTAAACAACTTGGTTTTCCGGGGTTCCCAGCCCCTTTATAATGAATCTATTCGCAAACTAACTTAACGGGTCTCGCGAGAGGGTATGTTCACTGTTCTACCTAATCGAGATGGATCACTTTCACAGCTTGAAATGACTTGCTCAACATGCATAATGTAGCCATTTTCAGCCCAACAAACCGGTCAGTTGGGTGAATAAACGGATAGCAATATCAGACATGACGCAAAAGTGCAAGGGAGCTGAGAGCCCCCCAAGCCAGGTGGACAATGACGTCATCGCGCAAATGATTTCCAAAAGCTGTTTTACTGTCCAGATAAACATCATACGGTTCCTTTTTTGAGAGCCCTCACTCAGATCTTTATATTGGGCAAATAAAAAATAACCAAGGAAATTTTCCATTGGGCTACTGCCCTTTTCTGGTGAGGACAAAGCGGTACGCGAGGAACCACTTTCTCTGTGTCGAACCAGCGACTGGGGTTGGTTTCCCATAATCGTACCGCGGGCAGGAGGAGCCCCAGCTCGAGCTCTGCTGCCACCCAGTCGAGGCTGGGTTCGCGCAGAGTTGTGGTTACAGTAAATTACGATTATCATTACGATTATGACTAGATTTGTGCAATCACAGTTTTTCTGTAATTTATATGCGTAATCAAAACTTGTTTTGCTATTACAGGGTGTCTACTGGATCTGTAAAATAAAAATCGGGGACTTTTGGAGTTCTAAATTTTAAAAATCGGTGACCTTTGACAGGCTTTAAAATCTTCAGAAATAGCGTACCAAATACTTACCAGTAGATTCAAAAATCTCAATGATTCTTTCGTATGTTTTGTGAATCCCAGCACTGGCATTATATTATGATTATTTGGTTACCGACGCCATAAGAATCGGTGACTTCTACATATATTAAAATCTGTGACTTTTGGAAATATCCGTGCCCTACTATTAAATCCGTGACTTTTCCGGGACTTTCCGGTAATTCGTGATCTGTAGACACCCTGGATTACAACTACTGTTATCACAAGTTTTTTAATGTGACTTCGGCCGTAACAACCAATGCTCCCTAAAAAAAAAGTCGTTACCGCAGATTCTTCCCTGCAACCATAGAAAAATTATCATCATCAAGATCATATTCTTCCTGTAATTACAGCCGCAATATTTTTTTTTCTGTGATTATTGTTGTGATCTAAGTTCTTCCTGTGATTAATATTTGTATGTGATTACGATTGTATTCACAGGAAAAACTAAGATTACGGCAGTCATACAGGGTGTCTCCGGACAAGTGTCTCACAAAAAATGAATCGATTTTACAACTAATTTGCAACAAAAAGTTCCTCATAAAACTTTTTATTTAAACGCTTAGTTTTTTAGTATTTCAAAATTTAGGATTTGTTTCGTGTTTCAGAACCTATATCACTAAAACATCCATAACTCCCTCAAATGACAGTGAAAATTTAAAAAAAATGAGGACACCATTGAAAAGGGCTTAACTATGCTCGAGCGGGGGGGTATTATTTTGTAACTTTCAAATATTGTACATGTATTTGAATATCGAATAAAAAAATAACGTTAAAAACAATGCAGTTTTATTTTACGTGGTTTTAAAAATTATGTCACTTAAATGCTGTCCTCCACCAGCGATGCACAAATTTAGTCTTTCACGAAGTTAGTTCGCAATAGCCCTTTGAGTCTGTTATCAGTAACCTCTAATCGTTGCTGTGACATGCTGGATTATTCTCTTTGGCCGAAGTTGAGTGACCTTTTCGCTGAACATGGGGAGGAAAATTTCAGGTTTCAGCATGAAACCTTGCCCACACCTCACGTCGTTCTCATGGCATCTCATTTCCATGCGCGGTGACATCGAGCGTTTCTGAAGACCAAAGTTCACCAACATCGTTCCAGAATATTGGAGTAACTGAAGGCTACGATAATCCTTGAACCTTGTGTTACCCAAAGGGCTTATGCGAAATTTCGTGAAAAACCTGTGCATCGCCAGTGGAGGGCAGCATTTAAGTGACTTATTTTTCAAAACCACGTAAAATAAAACTGCATTGTATGTAGAATTTAGGATTCAGAATAAAATGTATCTAGCTATTTTTTTCTCTTTAAATATTAGCATTCCTTATTGGGGAGCTCTTTATGCCACACCCTGTGTTTCACTAACCGTTCTTTTCCAAATTGGACAGGAGCATGCCCTCCATGGCGGTCCTGGAAGCGCCCACTTCAGTGAGGAGGTCAGCAGCCGTCGTCCTTTGCTTCACTAGCGGCAGCGACAGCGGGGACTCGAGAATCGGCTCGATCGGTTCCATTTGCGTCATCAGGTGGATGAGGACGCAGAGCTTGGGGTCATCCACCTCCACTACGGAGAGCTGACTTTGTTTCGATTCAATCAAAGGCATCTATAAAACAAACGAATCTAATATAACACAAACTATATTGTGAAGGAGTGCATGCATTTCTTGTGAAGCTCATTGATTCCCAGTATGAGATCTACTGATTCAGTGTTGATTGCACTAGCGAGAATGAATACCGATCAGCACATTTGAGGAGAGTGTTATTATTAATCTAGTTTAGAACAATATCAATCTTAGACCACTATAATTCGACTCTTCCGAATCAATATCGGCCCTAGACCTGACTGATAATTAATAAACTTATCAAAGAGTAGGCCAAGTTAATTAAGATGCACTCAAAATGTACGTAATAACGGGTTATCAAAATGATATTAACCTTGAATTCTTTGAAACGTTTTAGTTTTAAATTTCCAAACGAAGTTTAAAGTTTCATTTTGTTATATTTTTTGTAACTTTTAGATGATCTTGATAGAACCCTCTTGTCTCTAGACAAGAAGCATTCCATCGAAGCAAATCGTGGTTTATTTTACGATGTATGCAAGTAAAACGTCAAAAAAGTTACCCATTACTGGTATCACTACAACTTTATGTGTTAAACGATGCAAATGCAAGAGAAAATACTGTCGGAAGCGGGAAAGAACAGATACAGAAAAGAAAAGATAATGGAGAAGCAGGAAGAGGGGGACCAGAAACAGACAGGGGAAAAATCCAGAACTGTTAGGACTACTCCAGGACTGTCTGTTCAAACAAACCTTAAAGCGATAAACTTACGGGAACGCCAGCAGGGAGGAACCTGTCCACGCTGGCCACGGGGATGATGAAGCAGTCTTTATCGAGGGCTTTGAGCTCATTGAACTCCGCTTTGGGGACAGGATGAAGCGAAATCGGTTTACTCGTTCTTGCCGCATATCCTTGGTTCTCTGGAGTGAAGCTCACCTGAAACATGAAAAAGAAGACAATGAAAACATTGAAACAGCTACTGAAGGTTTTGACGTGAATCATCTGACATTGAATAAAAAATAAATGTATATATTAAATTTTTTTTTTTACAAGTTTTTATTCAGCTACGTGAGATCTAGAAGAAAATTAAAGGATCGAAGGTAAAATATTGGGATTATTTATCCCTCACAATAAAGGCAAAAATCCATTCTTCCGCCTAAAATTTATTTGAAAAGAAACGACGAACTGAACGTCTGTGCATAAGCAAACAAGTGTCCTTTACGATTTCTACAGTTTTTATACGATTTTGATCAAATTTTCAGAGAATGTGTGGGTTAGGCTACATACGGTCCCCTATCAATGACATACTTCTAAAATCATTACTTCATTGTGCGCATGCGCAAACGTGAATTATTTCAAGCATTATGTTTTCACGCCTTAGTCGTCGAATCTCGCTCAAATTTGGTGCATAGTTGGGGAACGGTGGTTTAATTATTCCACGATAATTTTAACATGATTGCATCATTACTCGCTCCTGCGCATGCGGGAAAGTGTAATCCCAGGAACAAAGTTAATTTCTAGTTTTCATCAGATTTTTATTATATTTTCTAGGATTTTGTGGGTTAGGCTGTTGATTGCTCCTATCAATTTCATTTTTCTCAAATCATTACCCCATTCTGCGCATGCGCTAACATAAATTACTTCAAGCATCCCCGTTTCCTAAAGGACCGATTTCGACGTTTTACGTTACCTATATCTTGATTGACTATATTCCGCTTTGGAGTACCTAGTGATTACAAAACCTATGTAATGATCTATACATTTATTTTCAGTTGGTAGGTACCTACCTACTTACTTAAATTACGTTATACTGAGATCAGCTGGAATAATAAAATGTAGATTTTTTAATTATTTGCATTAATTTTCTCTCTGCAGGTGCCTATAGCTTCGTTTTCAGTACGCGTTCTGACAGTTCTCGAACTCATCAAAACTGGGACGGGAAACACCGGGGCGTTCCGGAACTTGTGGAACCGCGTTCTACACGGCGAACGATTTCAGAACTTGGAAGTGGAATAACCTGTGTTGTTATTTGTAACCTCACTCATGTTGTGTTACCTTCTGGTGCTCCTTTTCAGAATATTTGTAGTTCCCGTGAATATGTTACTAATTATGCCCGTGAATATTACTTAACTATTACTTAATTATTTTAAAAAAATGCACGATGACTGAAGAGTATAATTGAAAAAATTTGAGTTTCGTGGATGTAGACGAGATCCAAATATAACTTCAATCTCGTCTTCATCATTTACTAACCAAACACCATCGTCGAAACTATCGCTTTCCGAACTTCACCAGCTAGTTCACATTCCGATCATAGAAAAGGTACTTATACTAACGTATAGAGACTAAAGTATGATTAAGTATGATTTCGATGAAGAAGAAAAGAGTAGTTTACTCCACGAGATCCGAAAAATTGTGAAAAGCGCATGCGTTAACCACGTCCTTGAGTTCGAGTTCTGACAGTTCCGAAAAAAAATAAAATAAAAATAAAATAAAATAAAAATAAAACGGGGACTGTCAGAACCGTTCGGAACTGGGTTCGCAAAACACTGCGAACGCCGAACTCAGCGTTCTTGGCGTTCCGGAACTGAGCGTTCTGGCACTGCGGACGACAAAACTCGACTGCGCTTGCCCAGATCCGTTCCGAACTCGCAGAACGCACACTGAGAACGAAGCTTATATCTACGCAGGCGATGTCAACCTACGGATCAGCAATTTGAAATGGAACTCCTTCATAATATCAAGAATTCAATATCAGTGCACACTGATCAGCTGTGGGGCCTCGAGCCTAATTTGTTTCTTAATCGACTTATGAGGCTGAAACCTGAAATGTAGCTCCTTTTTGGAGATGTGGAATAAGATCAAAAATAATGGAGGGTAACTCTGAGGCTAATTTCTTTCCTAATCGACGAACGATGCCGTTATTTACATGGAGCACCAATGGACACCTTGGAAACAATTAAGAGGTACGTAGGCGCATTGAACAGTAGAGGAGTGTCTGAACCTATATTCTGTCTAACTTATCGGGGTCCGGGAACTGTATAGGTGTGAACCCTTTTGGGAGAAACGATGCGTCATGTTCTAATCATATAGTAAATACGGTTTAATAATTATAGACCAATGATCTGCGAAGAAGGGCTATGTAACACTGGAATAATAAACCTTTGTGTAATAATTTGCTGCGATCATCTGATGCTCTACAACTTTGGAACATATACAAATTCCTGTAGGGCTCAAGGTTTAGAAATATTATTGGAGAAGATCTTCACAATGTACGATTTTAGCCATCTTTGTGAGGCCGCCGTCTTCGAAGATTACACGATTTTGATGAAAGGCGCGAATTTCCTGAGCCAGCTTAGTTGATAGTCAAATGGGTAGAATTTGGCAGCATTTGTTTATGGGTGATCTCGAGTTAAATCATACAATGCTGATGGTTGATTAATTCATGGTTAATGCCCTACCTTTTAAGGGAACAATTGGCAAAGGTTAGTTTCCCAGCTGTCATCAGACCCCAGTCCAAACAGCTAGACATAAATTAAATGAACCAATCAATCATCAACTGACACCAATGAGCGCATTGTACGAGAAAATAAAATTACAGAAGCAAAGCCTTCTTTTGAAAACGAGGCTGAACTCTGCAAAGAAAACATAGTACCAAATAGGCACCACCCCGCCATTTATGTGGGTATTAATGACAATCCAATTTAGCGCTTTTCATGACAGCTTCACACTTGTAAAGGCAAATTAATGAGTTTTACGTGCGGTCGGCTCTTTGGCGTCTTGACGTCTTGTTTTTGTAAAGAATGATAAATTACCAGGGATAATCCCCATCTTAAGAACTGTTCCCAGCGCCGTCTTCCAGGGAATGGAAAACTATCTCTCCTTGACAATAAATATGGCGTTTTCTTAATTGCAGCCGTCGCAGCGGCGCACAGTGGCGCACAGTGCCGCCAAAAACCCTGTTTTCAAAACGTGAGAGAGAGAGTGAGAGAGAGAGAGAGAGAGAGAGAGAGAGAGAGAGAGAGAGAGAGAGAGAGAGAGAGAGAGAGAGAGAGAGAGAGAGAGAGAGAGAGAGAGAGAGAGAGAGAGGGAGAGAGAGAGAGAGAGAGAGAGAGAGAGAGAGAGAGAGAGAGAGTGTAGTATATTCAAGAGTACACATATAGGAACATAAAAGAAAATACTGAACTTATTGATAGGCGGAGCCTGTGTTGACAAGCTAGAGTCCCATTTCAATCCAAATTTGGTTCGACCAAAAACATTTTCGAACTTGAAGAGTATCATGTACAACACAATTCTCACCTAGATAGACAACGTTTTAAGAATGTATAACAGCCAGTATCGTAAACGTATAACAATCACATATTCGGGAAAGATGGTGAATGTAGTAATAACAAATGGAGTAGTAATAACAAAAAGATGTAAACTATAATCAACAATGCTCATACAAATGAGGTTTAATGAACGTAAACGATATTGAGAATATCATCAGCATTCCTGGCCCCAAACCAATGAGCCAGGTAAAGATGTATTTATATTTGTACGGGCGAACCCAATTACATGATTATATTTAAAAAAACAAAACAAAGTAATCAAGTTGACGGAAACCAACGGAAAGAAATGAAACTTCCGGAAAGAAAAGAAAGAGAAAAAAAAAAAAAACTGTTCGATTTGAGGCACTGAAAGTTCTGAGTAGGTGTGAAGACTGAGGGAGAAAATCTATCAGTAACTTATATGAAATTAAATAAGGTACGGATGGAACAGAAACGAATTGGATGTTGCTGAATTGAATTTCACTGAATTGAATTTAATTAGGGGAGGAGCACGTATCGCTGATCTGAATGAAGATGAAGATGAGCCTCTTGTAGGCGTAACGCGAATAATTTCCCTCGTTTTTCAGATAGACAGGCATGGAATTGAAGATCAGATAAATCAAATATTGAGGGCTTCTAGAAGCAAGGGTCAGATCAATTCTGGGGTTGACAACATTCTGTAGAAAGCGGTAACGGGTGGGGTACGAATGAACGAGAGAGCTATTTGCAATGGATGGGTGACGGTGGTAAAAAAGGGCCAAGGTTTTAATGAAAAGCTGCCAGTCAGTAAAGACCTTTGCATCCTGAGAGCAACTCACTCGGGTATTTCCTAGGAAAACAGCTTCCGCATATGGCTGGGATAAGCCCCCCCTCCCCACCCACCCACGACCACACCATACTGAAGCACCGATTGCATGAGCATTAAATACAGGATACAGGAGCTCAATCCGTTCTTCTTGTTCAGTGAAGATTTTTGTCTCCTGAAACAATTTTACTCTAATATATTACCTGTTGAATCTCACTGCAATATCGATTTTGAGGTAAAAAATATTTTTCTGACAAAAACAACCAATGGAAGTAGAAAATTAGGAAATATCGCCTAAAAAGCTCAGCTTTCAAAAATGTTTCACGCTTCTTACTAACGTTAGAATAAATTCGTTTACCCCCATGAAGTGTTCATATATAATGCCAAGTTTGATTATAAAATATTTAAATTTTTTATGAGATTGCTATTTAACAGACTAGCACGACAAAAATAGAATTTTAATGAGTTTTTAGAAGGTTTTTAGAGTAAAAAGATACTAGAGATATCTTTATATATCCGTAAAACACAATACGTCGTGCGGTATTGACAATCCGGCGCAGTAACTCTGGCACAATAAGTTACGGTGACGCATCTTTCCGTACAGATACGTTAACGGATCTCAATCCGGAAAAAACGTTATCGTCTAAAATAACCTCCTTCCATGGACTCAAATAACCTCATAGGGATAATTTCCTCCTTCCATGGATTTAGCGTTACAACTAGATCCGTTAAGGACTTGACGTGACTTCAAGGTGCGGTAAAGTTTCTCGTTACCTCACGCCGTATTGAGACCGACGGATCTTTAGGAACTCTCTATTATGCGCTGCGTTGCGCCGCATTCTTATTGCTACTATTCCATTTTATTAGAGAGTTCCTAGGATGCTTTTTGATAACGGTATGCCGTTAGTGGTAAAGCCGTTACGCAGTCTGTCTAGGGCGAATCACTCTGAAGCTAACTCGGATGCAAAATAACGGCATGGAAGGATTAAGGTGAATGAGAGTTACGGCCATAATTTAAGTGACGCTAAATTGAAAAGTGACGCCAATTTTCCCATTCACCGTTAGTTTTACCTAGTTGATCGCTGTTTTGATTGCTCTTTCCCGTTTGAATCTCGTATTTTTTATTTTTCTGTATTTTCGATTTATATAGGTATCTATTTATAACTTCGTAGAAAACGAGGGCCGACCCCGAATTCCTCGTCAGTTAGTAGAGGAGTTTGGAAGATTTTCACTTGACGGAATGTCGGAAGAAGATGCTCTTCTTCAGTTTCGATTTCGGAAACCTGATATTGATTTGTTGTTGGTACATCTCGGGGTACGGGAAATCGTTCGATCCAACTACTGCTCTTTGTATTCTCTTGCTACGATTATCATACCCCAATCGTCTGACAGATCTCGAGAGGGTGGAATTTGTATGAGTTATTTTTCAATGTGCAGACCTAGCGAGAGATGTGCAGCCCATGCGTAAAAAGAAAAAAAAAGGAAAGGAAAAAAACCAGGAAAAGAACTCGGAAAGTTAAGAGAAACTAAAATACATATGCTGCAAGAATTCACAAGTTTATTGAACAGGGGTTGGTGAAATCAGGTAGGTATCTTGTTTCTAGACTCAAAGGAATGAAGAACAAATTATTTTTAGGAGGTTCATCAAAACGCTTTTTCACCATAGTGTAGTATTCACGTATGCCTCTATGCATATACATTTTACTGATTCCGATAGTTCACTTTCTCGTAATATTACGTATGGGAAATACATCATATCGGTCATTGGAAAATTTGCTTGGTTCCTTAAAAGGTTTTCCATCAACCCTCTCTTCATAATATATAACTTGACATCAAATAATTTTGTTACCGTTCTTAATTCAAGCTTCGTTGAAAATGTAGGTTAACTAATAGGAAGGACCGCGTTTTATATCATAATGGATGCCAACTTGTAAACAAACAGTGGAAAAGTGTTACCATCCTATAAGGTTATTTTACCCCAACGGCGAGACGTTACGTTTATGACCATTTTGACTGAGTACCGTTGTTTACCGGCCAAGTACGGTCTTAGTTTAGTGCCAAAACGTAAATTCACACCGTTATAATGCGCATGCGCGCACGCATGCGCAGAACATACTTACTAACGTTGTTAGCTTCGCCGTACCGTTAAAAATCGTCTTTAAGAACTCTCTAATGACTAAAACCACTCTAAAGTAAATCTCTAAAAGTTTCAACTCCCGGAATGTACCTACCGGGTTAGCCGCTGCATCGTTTTAAAGATTGAGTATTTAAGAAAATACAGTATGTACTCCAGAGGCACAAACTGCAAAATTTCTTTCGGTCCGCTTCAAATTTATTTGCAGTACGATTATAGGTATTCAACACGAGCTTAACAGAATTTTAGCAGGGGGGAACGTTTTTGGGGACACCCTGTACATGTATATAGATGAAAAACTGTTAAACTCTAGGATTTGTCTCATAATGTCTCAAAACGGATTTAAATGGAAAACATTTTCGAAAATTTTGATTTAAAAATTTTTGGAGCCATTGCAATAACTTTATTTTCTACGAAAATTCATTTTCTACGTGTTTATGTGGAAAATAAAAGACATACAAATGTCAAAACTTTGATTTTAAAGATATTTTTTGTGAGCCATCAAAAAATGTTTGCAATGTTTCGACCACTTACCTACTTCGGTAGACTCGAAAGCAAAACTCGAACCGGTCGGATTAACCTAACTTTTCATGAGTTGTTAAGAAAGTAAAAAGGAACATGTAGGTGCCGCCTGCACGCTCGCTCTACTATGTATTCATCACATCTCATACTTCCCTCCGGAGAGCCGTTCGGAGGTCAGGAACAGCAATCTTTGGACTCGGGGAAAAACGAGAAACGCAGGGTCAAATGCAAGGAGAATGAGGTTGGCGAAAAGGAATGTTGAGTCTAAATATTCAAACAGGTGAGCAAAAGGAAGCGGAGGCAAAAACCAAGTCTCCTTCCCCTTCCACTTGTTTTTTCAGGGCTTCGAACTTCCAATGGTATTTTGTCTTTGGTCCGATCTGCAGTAAATTGTCTGCCAGTAAATTCCCTCCTCCTAGAGCTTTTTTCTTCCCCAGCAATCGCGGCCTTTCCTCCCAAAGAACCTTCTCTATCCCAATCGGGCTCTATTGGGTTTCCTCGACTAGGCGGCTTATAAAAACGGAGAACTGATTGTCCCCTTTCTGTTCTTCTACGACAATCAATTCGTTTAAGCCCTTCGTTTGTTTTTTGGTGCTCTCCGTGCCCTACTTGAATAGGAAATACGTGCTCAAACTTCGCTGAGTGGAATGGAAATATCCGTTGAGTTGAACCGAATTTGAAGATGATAATTTTGCTTTCTCACTACCGAAGGTAGGGAAGCATTGTCTTTGCACAAGAAGTGGGGGGGGGGGGGGGGGGGGGGGGACGCATACAGTCATGCAGCAAGATCGTATGAGCGAATTTTCGTAAATTATCATACTCACTGTATTATGTTACATAGGTTTGAAAATTTAGGACTTTAAGTGAAAAGAAATTGTTAACTATCAATTCTATGGCCAAAAAAAAAGATAAATAAATAAATAAATAAAAATAAATAAATAAATAAATCAAATAATAATGATATTTATAGATAAAATAATAAAATTCAGCAAACCAAACCTCAGCGAAATCAGCCACAGCTCAGCTGATTAGAGTGTTATCTCAAGTTGTAAATATCTACCATACCCAGAGCGACCCCGTTAAAAAATTCTGTAACAATAGCTCTAGTCGTCCAATCCCGTTCAAATTTGGTGCATATTTCGGGGACAATAGTTTCATTATTTCATGTTAATTTCAACATGATTGCATCATTATTAGCTCCTGCGCATCCGCGAAAATGGACTCCCAGGAACAAGGTCTAGTTTTCATCAGATTTTAATTACCTACATTTTCTGGGAATTTTTGGGTTAGGCTGCAGATTGTTTCCTACCAATTTCATTTTTCTCAAATCATTACTCCATTCTGCGCATGCGCTAACGTAAATTACTGCAAGCATCATTTTCCAGTTTTTTAAACATCTTTACTGCGAAACGTAAAATTGCGGAGTCTTGGAACTGTAAAAGTGTGAACCCGTCTCGGAGTCACGATGCGCCATATTCTAATTACATATTACATATAGGGTTTAATAATAATAAATTATAGATCAATGATCTGCGTAGAAGGGCTATCTAACACAGAATAAAAGCCATTGTGTAATAATTTGCAGCGTTTTAGCATCTTAAGTTGAATAGGAACCGAAATGGCTTACTCTCTGCTGATTAGAGTGATTATTCAAATTGTAATTATACTCTATCAAACCCAGAGAGATCCCTTTCCGAAATTCAAAATCTCAGGTTGAATAGGAACCAAAATGGCTTCAGAGTTATTAGCGAGTTCCTAAACGATAAGTCAGTTGGGATAAGGTGCTTGGGGAGTTTGTCAACTGGGGCGAGCCACAGCGTAAGCTAACCTGATAAAGTCAAGAGTGTCGAATTTAGTGTTTTATCTTGAAGTGACGCTACTTATCTTCAAGTAACGCTGAACCACCTTGGGGATTTTCCCGCCTATCCCGTGTGTTCAGTTTCCAGCATTTCCAAGTTTCCTAGTTCTTTTCTTATTCACAAAAGGTTTCGCAATGGCAGATTTTTCAAATTTATGAACAAGAAAATGAATATAAGTTTCATGAATCATGAATACCCACAAGAAATGTCACTGTTACCGGTGTGTAAGGTTACTTTGCGATAGGGGGGAAGAGATGAGATAGGTTGGTTCGGGATAAAGCGTCTTATGTTTAGGTGAAATAAATTTGTCTTATTGGAGATGAGGCGCCTCATCTCCCCGCACATGCACATTTAGGGTTTTCTTTTCACGATAAGGTTGCTCATCTCTATCTCCCTATTATCGCTTTAGGAACTCTCTATTAGAGTGATTCTTCAAGTTGAAATTGTTCGTTTAGAAAACGGAGTACTCTATACTGGGCAGCGTGGAAGGAACTTTATTGAAAGTTGAAATTATAAATTACCGCACTCAGAGTGTGGGGGTTCTGAGCTCAAAATCCTTAGTTGAATAGGAACAAGGTATATAGAAGAAGAACCCGCTCTTGTATTGTGATTCTTATCGCGTAGTTTTTAATAAATGCAGATTAAAAAATCTAATTCAAACCTAACGCTTGCATACGAGTCTGCAACGCATTGGGACATTTTCATGTGTTTACCTATGAATGGTCAACGTCATTTCTGATGGTCATAATCATCGTTGTGGCCACTTGGGACAATTTTTTTCGTGACGATTTTTTTGTTATGTGCCATATGAAAGACATGAAAATGTCAAAAACGGACGGTAGACCTACAACGGTTCTACAGTCAGTTCATTTACCTAATAATAATTAATTTTACACATAATTAGTTCAATATGGTTATTTAGCAGTATTAGTTTATAACTGAGTGTGATAAATCAGCTTTCCTTGACAATAAAGAGGCTTTTAGGGATCATTGGATGTTGTGATAAAATGAGAGCATTCCAAAAAGTGGCCAACGATTTTCCTGCTATGAAAACTAATACACACAAAGTTACACTTCCCTAGCAACGCATTGGTTGTACGTGAAAATCAATATTTTCGCCGTGACGAGACGGTCAGAAAAAAATTTGAAAACGGCCTGTTAATCATTATTAAATTATAAAATGTCCACTTCGGTAGTGAAGTCACTGATATAAATTCCGTTCCCATTGTTTCACCTGACGTTCAAACCCGAAGCCAAAAGGGTAAATGAGCCAAGATCGTCGTTGCCTTGACCGGGATTCGGTATGTTAACTTTCCTAGGCCAGTACTTACACTTGAGTTTCGTCCAAAGCTGTGAATGGAGATTCTCATAATCTTTAATGTAATTATTGAAATTATACACGAACAATAGACAATATCACCTGTTTGAAATTTCACTAAACAATTGAATTTCATCAGAATCTTTTCAAATTATTGGTTGAACCGACCACTCACACGAATTGCCCAAGGAACAAACATTTGTACGTCCGTAAACCCTGAAATTGGAATATTTTCAATATCTCCACTCTGAAAATTCTTTTCCTGTCTCTTAGCTGTGAATCGCCTAAGTCACAGCAGCGTTTAATCCTCATTTCTAAGTATGATTGAATATTTATAACTTTCTTTATTTTTTTTTTTAAATATTAGTCGCAACTTCATAAAATCTTCCATTTTGGAGAGTGGGCCAAATTTTTTGCACCTGAGTGTATATACATGCTACTATATACAATCAGCAATGTGAAATAAAACTACGACTAGATGTATATAAATATATCACAGATATTATATCACAGAAATATATCACAGAATATTTATATAACTATTTTTCTTTGTGTATATTAATAACTAGAGGCCTGTTAGGGCTTGGAAAGCCCTAATCTAGTCCGTATAACAGTAGTACCTAACAGAAACTCAGCACATTATAGTAACGATATAAATCCTACATATTTGCGGCGTTATCTGACCTGGTGCAAAGCTAAGGCGATGTAATAAAATTTTTTGAATCTGATCCATAGGGGTGTCCCAAATTGTGATATTGTGATTTGTGAGGGGGGGGGGGGGGGGGGGCTTGCGTATATTCAAGTCAACCTATGCAACGCTCGGGTGAACCAGCTAGTACTGATAACTATCAACACGCAGTCAAACCAACTTATTTCTGTTCTAGAACCAAAAATTTCAACCATGTATCATGTTT
The DNA here is from genome assembly GCA_030762985.1 of Adelphocoris suturalis. Taxonomy (NCBI): domain Eukaryota; kingdom Metazoa; phylum Arthropoda; class Insecta; order Hemiptera; family Miridae; genus Adelphocoris; species Adelphocoris suturalis. The sequence continues at coordinate 73,220,071 of CM061041.1, read as the reverse complement.
TCTCCTCGATATTGATTCGAAATTCTATGAAAACATCAGAAATTAACAAGCGGTTGCAATCATGTTCACAATATCAATTATTGAGAATGATCACCTGTGTGTAAACAATTATTTATATAACCATGCTCATAACTCAGTTTGTTGGACACGCACTTCGCCGTAGTTAACATAGTATTGTTGGATAAATCGAGAGCTTTCGAACGAATGGTCAACGAATTTTGTGGGATGAAAAACGACGAAGTACCATTTCCCTAGCAACGACTCGGTTGTAGGCGGAAATCACTGTAATTAATTTCGTGCGCGGGAAAAAAATTGACTCGCAAAATTCGCTAGGACCCCAGGGCTAAAACATGATACATGTTAATAAATATCGCCAGTTGAGGTGGTCCTCGCCACTATGAGATTGATCGGTAGTACTCGTAGATGTCGAACTGGTGTTGAGTTGTGTGTAGGAGATGCTACAGCTGTCTTCGTCCTGATGTGTCCAGTACCACTCCAGTAAAGCTCGTGCTTGTTCTGTGTCTGGATTAGTTTCGAGTGTCATGTCCTTGAGGGTGATACAGACATTTTCCAATCGTAAGACTCACGCACAAAAAGTATGTGTAGGTACCTAGTTTATCACCGATGTGACAATTAAGAAAAAGACAGCGATCCTACCTAATTGAAATTGAATTTCTTACAACGTTTTGTATTCCATCAACATATAGGGTAGAACGATGACACAGTAATACAGTACCTCGTAATCAAATGTTGAGCTATTAGGAAACCGAAAGTGGAGTATTCGAGTAGCCACAAAAAACAATCCAGTGCTTTCGTAGCAGAAAGAGGTCCGTAAAGTCGTGTTTCTAAAGAGTGAGATCACTGCACAGCTACCTGTTACGATATAATCGAAATTTCTCGTCGGTTGCAGTAACGAAATCTTTGGATTTGGTTCAAAGGAGAGGTATGCAATAAAAAGTCTAAAAAAAAGGAAACACCGGTATAATTTAATATTAACTTCGTAATAAATGGGAATTATTAATGTGGATTGTATATCGTTGAATGAATAACTTCTTGATACACTATATTTTTTGACCCCATCACTTCACTCGTCTCTTAATGTCGCAGAGAGTCTACCTATCAAATTTCAACTTCCCACAGTGAACAGGAAAGAATTTAGCTCACTCAGCAGATCAGAAAAGACCCCATCACTTCACTCGTCTCTTAATGTCCCAAAGAGTCTCCCTATCAAATTTCAACTTCCTACAGTGAACAGGAAAGAACTTAGCTCACTCAGCTGATCAGAAAAGACCCCATCACTACGTTTCTTAATTACCGACACTTTTGCAACAAACTTGGGGCCGTGCTGATTCGGAATTATACATAAAGACCGTTCGGAATTATATATAAAGTCCGCTAAGTTCTTCAGTTTCAATTTCTTCGTTCAGAAATAACTCTCTTAGATGTTAGTAACTACACTACGTTTCTTACTTACCGTGAATTGATGGCAACTGTTGTTACCGCCACAGCCTAATAAACAACTCTCGTTGATAAGGACCGCCTAGAACACGATCAAGGCGGGTATAGAGACGAACGGCGACACTTTTGCAACAAACTTGGGGCCGTGCTGATTCGAATAAGCAGTCTAACACTAAAATCGGACCGCAATGTTCGTCACAATTTCAAAGACCGTTCGGAATTATATATAAAGATTTTATAAGTTTATGTATATTTTTGCATATTAATTACTAACTCTACATTTTTCTGACATATAAGTAGTCCCTTTCATGTCACTCGCCTTGTTTTACCTCAATGTTATTTATCAATTTTATACAACATCAATAATAAAACAACTTAATGTTATGTAATAATATGTACTAGTACTAATGTGTATTCGGGCTACTGCCCGTTTTCTTCAATAAGCAATCAGTTGAAGTATTTCTACGAGAGTGGTATTGAGAGAGATATACGCATGCTGCAAGTAATTCTTGTTTACTACATCTCAGAGGCTATTAAATTAAACCCTAATGGAATGGATTTAAAAAAGGACCATCCAGATATGATCAGCACAAACTCTGAAAATTCAATGAAAATCGAGGTCAAGGCAAGAAATTGCGGACCGACACGCATGAGACCAAATTCGTTCTGCTAGCTAAGAAACGCCAAGTGCGGTACATACCTGCTGTTTACCATTTAGGTAGCTATGGAGTATCAATATTGCTTTCATTATTAACAATAGATTAAAACTCAATCACATTGAATTTACGGATGCATGGAAAACAACTCAAATGGAGAGTTAACTTGTGGAAACCATTCCAGTTGATTATGGAAAAGTAATGGAGCATTCCGGATCTTATAGTCTTATGTAGAAGAGATTCAGTGTAAGGAAGACATAGGAAGGTACTGCATCTCTTTCCTGTGTGTATAAGGAGTCAAATCCTATTTTTCGTAGTTGGTGTTAGTAAGTAGATATCTACCTAAAGATGTATTATTCAAAATGAATCGATTTTAATCGTATTGATTCTTTTGAAATGAATCAGAAAGAATTGCATCGATTCTTCAAGAAAGTATCGATTTTTTCAAGAATCGACACTTTTTAGTGGATTTAGAACTAAAACGATATCAACCTTCAGCCAACGAAACTTCTATGGAAAAACTGAAACAAATTTTTCACAATTTTCAATGATAAATATTTCACACTTGAAATAGGTACCTAACTATGTTGTTCGTGAGACAGGGGTAGTACAGTATTCGAATTAGGTACTAAAAATTCCAATAACGTAGAAGGCACATTACCTACAAGTAAATATTTCATGAACTTTCCATCGCCTTGAGCTCTTTTGACCAACTTCATCCAGCAATAGCATTTTTTGTTCATAGATGAGAAAATGTAACGACATGTAAATCAAGAATCAAAGCTTATGAAACAATAGTACCTATATTTCAAAAACATCGACCATTACCAATACCATAAAACAAACGCTTTTTTAGGTACTTTTATTCCTACAGTAAACAAATTTACCTAATTCTTCTTCAACTTTAATTACCTTCGTTTTTGGAGGTGGTTTTTCATCATGTCTGTTCATCGGCCTCCGATTCTCGAAATTTTGAATCAACTCTCCAATACTTGAACAATTTAAAATAATCCAAAAAAATCGATACTTTAAAAAATAATAATTGATTCTTTAAAGTCACTTGGTTGAGAAGTTAATCTTGCTTATAGTAATTGTAGACGCGCACCATAACAGAGAATTACCTACTTAGGTACTCTGTTCTAATTTAGATTTTTAAAACATTTATGCCTTAATTTTAAATTTATTTACATTTACGAATTAGCGGGAAGAAAGCAAGTTCCATGTTTTAGCATTTCAGCCGAAGGCTCAAGGCGGAAAGTTACCGAGGGTCCAGGGGCGGAGCCTGTCCACTTTTACTTTCCCAACATCCCAACAGAGTGGACAGTTATGTCCAAATCGTCATAGAAGTTTACACTTCTCCCGTGTGGTCTTTAGCACACCTGGTTTTTTTTTTTACAATTTTCGACCTTTAATTATATACCAATGATCTGGGTAGAAAATGGTCTAATGCATAAATAATGAACCTTTTGTAATAATTAGCAGCTTGCTGAGTTTGCTATTCAGAAAGGTGGCGCTGGGTATTGCAGTGTATGGCCCGTGATATTCAAATCCCAAGCTAGCTGCCCCACTGCCTTGTTTAAGCTTTTCACTGTATCTATTGAGAGCACACCATTATATGCATCAGGTGTTTGGTAGTTTTCACATTTTGAGAAGGTGGAGCGTGTCCAGGTTCGGGACTTTAAATCACTATTCTTGCTCGCAATTGTTCAGACTATTAGGTGAGGACCGACCAAGGAATTCTCCATACAGAGTATTGTGTCAGCAAAGCGATGTATGATTGGTAGCTCAAGTTGGTAAGCATGGAAGACGCAAGACTCCCAAGGATATGCTATTCACGACCAAGAGTTTTGTAAGGCCTGGGCAGAGTGAATATTTGGCACAAGTGGGCCGGCCATATGAAATCCCTACTGGAGGAGGTGGATATGAAAGACGAACGGGATACTAAAGAAATAGGCATCAAGAAAAATATTAAAACTGAATTCCTTTCTAAGTTGGCAACGTCACTTTGCGCACAAGATGCTCGTCGTGCTCTTGTTACATTGCATAATGAGGCAATTGTGTTTTCTAGGAACACAAAATGGCGTAAACAAAGAAATTTACGGCTCCAGAGCTGCAAGAGCGGAAGCATTCAGCAAAGCAAAGGAGGAGGGAAAGAAAGCAGAAGGATCCTTCATGAAGCTATAGTACCTGCTCGATGCAACGTATGAGACTGATGAACACAATAATGATTGAATGATATATTCCTTCGAACAAAATTTATTTTCTAATAGATTTTTGTAGATTTGAAACTTTTTGAGTTAGTCCCATGGCAGCATTTTCAGTATCATGGATGTATCAAATTCAAATTTCGCAATTTGAGGATTGACCTCTAAAAACTATTCATCACTAATAGATTTCATCTGAAGAACGAATATATACTTTAAAAAAAATAAGTTTTGAGCCCTCGCATTTTTCTGAAAACTGGAAATTGCCCTCTACTGAGAATCACCCGAGATAGCATCTTCAATCCATCAAAATGTTATTGACAACGGCATACATTAGCTAGTTGACTGTTGAATGATAATTTATTGAATATATTATTAGCCAGTAAGTTTCATTTTCTGTTAACGAATTTAATTTAACTTTACTTCATTGATGTCAACCAGTTGTAATGGCCGAAAGGCTTATGCAAATAAAATCTCTATTTATCTACCAATATATTTATTATTAGCAGCTTTTTTTCTTTGTTAAACTTGTTGTGTGGATGACAGCTGTAAAAGTTCCGATCGAAGGAACTGTTACTTGGGGCGTTCCCAAAAGAAAGCCAAGTCCGTCAACTCCCCCCCCCCCCCACCCCTAATTCCAGATCCCACCTCTTTGATGGTAAGAACTACTCTCGTTAACAATTAACTATCTACAACCAAATCAAATGTAGCATCTCATTAAATAACCCTTAACCTCAATTATAATTATAAATATATAAAATATATTGTATATATTATACATATATATTGAGAAATAAGAAATTTAACCTTCCACCAGGCGTAATAAAAATCCTAACACAATCAGGCGCAATTCATCTGATATATCAATATTGTGATTTTTGCTTGAGCATATTGAAACATGCACAAAATCCAACTTTTTAGAAGTAATGTGTAGGTTTATTTGTAGTTTTATATAACTCTTCCACAGGATACTTCAACAAAAAAATTGATACTTCAATAAAAAATCTTACAGGCAATTCACTCAGGTACACGATCAGACGCAATTAATCTCACAAATTATGTATTACAATATGGGCCAATACCAGAAGTAGGGGCTGGAACTTAGGTATTTTAATATTATATGAGAGATAAAGAGTAAGATTGTATGAAAGATAAAGAGAAATGTCGAAAAACATTTTGAACTTATTAAGATAAAAAATACTCACATGATCGGTCTCAGTTCATCTCAGGTATTAACGCGCGAAAGATTGTGATCAGGGACGTGGTGGGGAAAAAACCGAGGCACTCTCGTGAGTGACATGAAATGGTGAAGCTATTAGGGGAACCACCTACCCCTTGAGCCACCACCGATGTCTCAAAAAAACATGTTACTTCATCTCACAGATCGATTCAGCCCGACTGAAGGTTAATCTCGACAATCACTGAGATGGTCACACACAAATTTGCGTTTATCTCACAAGGAAATAATGAAATTTCGTATATTTGTACAGTTTTGAACAAGTTTTGTATTAATCATATTTAAAATAATAAACCAAAAGTGTCTTCGTAAGACAGATATAGTGGAGTCGGGGAGAACGGAGGGGGGCATATAGATAGCCCACCGTTTCAAAGGCAATGCGCCAGAATACCTCTTTTTTTCTCACCTTGCAGCGAGTGCGGTGATAAACGACTTCCCTCAACTTCTTTTCATTACCAAGTTCCATAAAGTGGCTGAAGGGAGACTTGGCTAAGTTAAATGTGGCCCCAGCCGTTTCCCTTCGCCCTTTTCAAACGTCCCGCCTTTGTGGTTTGGCTTTGAGCACGAGGTATAGATAAAAGTTTAACTGGCGAGGAGAGAGAGAGGAGCCCGCGATTAATAGGGACTACGTTTTCCTTTGGGGGTCCCTTCTGGGTGCAGTTGGAGAAGTTGTGGATTCAAGTTCCTGTTAGGATTTCAAGTGGTTGGGGGGATCTCCTACTTATGTCTGTAACCAGACCGTATCCTAAACTCCATCGCTGTCAATAACATATTGTTGCAAACTTCAACGTTTCTCGTGGAGATTTCTTAGCACATTCAATCTCTCAGTCTGTTTGTCGTTTGTTTGGTCGTCCATGATGCGGTCAAGGTCAAATATCTCCATCAAATTCATGGAACTTCTCGCGAAACGATGACAAAGTTCCCGGATGGATACAAGGTCGTATTTAGAAGTTCTACGCTCACAGTCCTTCCATTTTTCGAACAAACAAATGAGTGGGCGTTGTTTTGTTTTTCAAAGTCGCAAAGGGTTTGTTAGCTACGACCACGTGATGCTTCCGTAGCAAATTGAATGGTAATAAATAGAGAGTTTTTGCTTTTTTTTATTTTTACGGAAACTGACCGTCGTGGTCGTAAGGCTTTGTCAGCTGATCCGATGACAATCAAAAACCTAGCGAACTAAGGCCGTCCATAGAATCACGGGAAAAATGGCACAGGAAAAAATGGCACGGTAAAAATGGCACCGGAAAGAATGGCACACTTTTGTGATACGGAGATAATTTCTTTACTATTCAATCTATGAAGCTGATTACTTTTCCTAACTCTTGGTTGAACTTTGCCCTAATAACACATTGCGCTCCATTCAAAGGATTCCTAGCTTATGCGTTTAATCTCGGTCCAATTCCACAATTGTGTAGCCCAAAAATGCCACAATCATGTCAGTGATACTGCTGTGGGGTGTACTAAGATAAGAATGATAATGAAGGCCTGAGCAGCTGACGCGTGATACGCAGGTCCAAATACAGGGTGTCCCCCAAATATAAATTTTTAATTTCCCTCACATTTCCCTGTCTTTTCCCTAGTTGTTCCTCTTTTGGCATTTAGGCAAAATAGGAGGAACCCTGGGGGTGATGTAAAGTTGAGTAGGGATTAGCTAGTATAGATGGGTAGGTATAGGCATATTTTGGTTAGTATCATTAGTAACATTTATGGTCAGATGTAGACAATCTTGTATAGTTAACTGATAGTTGTTAGGTTGATGCATGGTAGTTAGTAGGTATAATTTCTTGCCAACTGGTCGCTGGCTGAGAGTACTCTCAGAGGTGGTGTGGAATGCGAGGAGAGTCAGGGTGCCAGCGCCCAGCAACAACTTGGGGCATCACATGACATTCACTGAGGGCACTCGCTACCCTTTTTGAATCCCCTTCGTAAGATAAAGTGGTAGCACATTGTGTGGGCTTGTTTCCCACATGAAATAATGTGTACCTAGTATGATGAAGTACGCTATTGAAGTTTGATTGTTTAGGAGTTATAATAAACCTCAAAACGCTTTAAAGTATTACACCAAGTTTTCATTTAAAAAGTTCCCTGACATTTGTTGGTTTTTGCTAAATTTCCTGACATTTCCCGTCGCAAGAATTCCCTGAAAATTCCAGGTTTTCCCTGACTTTTCCAGTTGGAGGCCGCCCTGAAATATTAGCAGACGGAATGATGAATATGAGTCAGTGTCTTGATTACGTTCAGACGATGATGCCAAATGCGGAGACATGCAAGGACGCTCGAAGTGGTCAACGCGTTTCCCGCGTCTCTCTCGTCTTCCCTCTTCTCGATTTCCAACGTAAAGGCATGGGACGCCACACATGGTGCGTTCATTGGTCGTCTTCACGCCTCGATGCGATTCAAAACGAGAATTTTTTCGTAATTTTACGTAGTTGGGATTTAAGGATTGATATAATATGCGCTCGTAGTTCTGAGGGTGTGAGTACACGAGACTTGAGGTTTTTAACATATGCGCTCGTAGTTGTAAGGGGAAGAGTACATAAGATTTATGGAAGATGACGTATGTACTCGTGTATCAAAGGGAGACAATACTTCAGTGGGCTGTTAGAGAATATATTCGTGGTTTTAATAGAGTGAGTACTTGAGCTGACTGTTAGAGTATGTGTTCATGGTTCTAAGGTAGTGAGTACTTGAGACTTAAGGTAGTTGGCGTTTGTACTCGTGGATTTAAGGGAATTGAGAGGGAGTATGTGCTTGTAGTTCAAATGAGTTAGTACTTAGTAGGTAGTACTAGTAGTGAGTACTTGAGTTGATTGTTAGAGTATGTGCTCATGGTTCTAAGGAAGTGAGTACTTGAGACTTAAGGTTTTTAACGTATGTGCTCGTAGTTGTAAGGGGAAGAGTACATGAGATTTAAGGAAGTTGACGTATGTACTCGTAGATCAAAGGGAGTCAATACTTAAGTGGGCTGTTAGAGAATGTATCCGTAGAAGCTTGTGTAATGAAGTGAGTCCTTGCGATGATTGTTGGAGTATGTACTCATAGTTCTAAGGGAGTGAGTACTCCAGAGTTATACTCGTAGTATTTGGGATTTATGGATTGATAGAATATGCGCTAGTAGTTCTGAGGGAGTGAGTACACGAGACTTATGGTTTGAAACGTATGTGCTCTTTGTTGTAAGGGGAAGAGTACATAAGATTTATGGAAAATGACGCATGTACTCGTAGATCAAAGCTTGTGTAATGAAGTGGGTCCTTGAGATGATTGTTGGAGTATGTACTCATAGTTCTGAGGGTGAGACATATATTAGACGTATGTGCTCGTAGTAATCAGTGGGAGAGTACTTGATCGTGGATGTAGTTGGCGTATGTTCTGGTAGGTCTAAGAGTGAGTACTTTAGAGGGTTATGGGAGAATGTATTCGTGGTTTTAATAGTGAGTACTTGAGTTGATTGTTAGAGTATGTGCTCATGGTTCTAAGGAAGTGAGTACTTGAGACTTAAGGTTTTTAACGTATGTGCTCGTAGTTGTAAGGGGAAGAGTACATGAGATTTAAGGAAGTTGACGTATGTACTCGTAGATCAAAGGGAGTCAATACTTCAGTGGGCTGTTAGAGAATATATTCGTAGTTTAAATGAAGTGTGTTCATGCGATGATTGTTGGAGTATGTGCTCATAGTTCTAAGGGAGTGAGTACTCCAGAGTTATACTCGTAGTATTTGGGATTTATGGATTGATAGAATATGCGCTAGAAGTTCTGAGGGAGTGAGTACACGAGACTTATGGTTTGAAACGTATGTGCTCTTTGTTGTAAGGGGAAGAGTACATAAGATTTATGGAAGATGACGTATGTACTCGTATATCAAAGGGAGTCAATACTTAAGTGGGCTGTTAGAGAATGTATCCGTAGAAGCTTGTGTAATGAAGTGAGTCCTTGCGATGATAGTTGGAGTATGTACTCATAGTTCTGAGGGAGTGAGTACCTAAGACTTGAGGTAGTTGGTGTTTGTACTCCTGGATTTAAGGGAATTGAAAGGGAGCATGTGCTTCTTGAGACTTATAGTAGATGTGCTCGTAGTAATCAGTGGGAGAGTACTTGATCATGGATGATGTAGTTGGCGTATGTTCTGGTAGATTTAAGGGAGTGAGTACCTTAGAGGGTTATAGGAGAATGTATTCGTGATTTTAGTAGAGTAATTACTTGAGATGATTGGTATAGTATGTGCTCATAGTTCTAAGGGAATGAGTACTTGGGAATTAAGGTGGTCGGCGTTTCTACTCGTGGATTTTGCTACAGAAACTTGATTTGTTGCGTTCCAACTGTAGCTTGGGTTGTTTAAAATACGTTGATGCTTTCCAGAAGTTCAATGAAGTTGTCGAAGCATCTTTCTCAGTCCGGCTGGATCCTATGTTCATTGAATACATCAATGAATTCAAAGCATCATATTTATCTTTGGATATTCCAGTCACTCCAAAAGTTCACACGGTTTTCTTTCATGTGGAAGAATTGTGTGCCAAACACGGAAATGGCCTCGACTTTTACAGTGAACAGGCTATGGAGGCCGTGCATCATGTTTTTTCTGCGACGTGGGCCAAACAAAGTATCGCGAATCAATTCTGAATATGGACAACGTTCATTAAGAGCTGTATGCGATTATAAATCTCTGCAAATGTAAAATGTTAAAATGCCATTATTTTCATTTTCTATTCAATTTAGATATATATTTTATGTTGAATTGTATATAATGAATCATTATAAACTCACACATAAGCGTACACATAGACACACACGCACGTACTACACGCATACTCACAGGCATTTACTAAGAGTTTCATGCAAATATCATTATTTTGTTCAATAAAATGTTGTTATTTTTGTTTTTCTAATTATATTTGATCACAAAATAGGTCAGAACTATGAAACTAGATGAATATTCTATTGTATAATGACACATAAATAATTTTTTTTTTTCTGAATTTTGGCGATTATAGCGTATATTCATGATTAAAGCATAATTCAAATTTTCAAAAACTGAATTAAAAAAAAAACGGCTCAATGTTTGATTTCAGTTTTTGCTGAATTATAATCCTAAAATATTCCCTAATCATATTTCGAAAGAAAATTTGAAGGGCAAGCACTTTGAGGTCGAATCCGATCGAGGACCACCGTGCTCAGTACCCTCATAGTATAGCATGCGCAAACGTGAATAATCTTCCGATCTCGATCAAATTTTGGAGAATAGTTGGGGGAAGGCGATTTGAGCATTCCATGCACATGCGCAAACTTGATAGCGTCCCTAATGTTCATTGTGATACACAATAAAGTAAATACAGAGTTTTGATTAGAAAATATGTTTTGAATCACATCTATTTTGATGCTCTAATGGGAAAACCTCAAAAATGCAGAATTTGGAGGTCTGCCCAGTCCCAGGTCGAGGTGTCGTCAGTCCCTATCGATTGTTAAGGTAGTTGACGTACGTACTCCTAGATTTAATAATACTCCTAATTATTTGTTGTAGTCGTACATGCAGTTTCGCGGAAGTGAGTATCAACATGGGTGCTAAGATGAATTGTGTATTTCCTTGTAGTTTTAAGGGAGTGAATACCGAATGTACAATTCATGCCTTAGAGAAGGGATCTTTGGCAATAGATGGAAAAAAGCTCGCCTGGTGCTTTTAGACAAAGGAAAGGGTGATCCAAACTCTCCATTCTCTTGGACGCCTCTTTGTATGTTGGATACTGCTGGAAAAGGTTATGAGAAGCTTCTCCTGCTTCGCTTGATGCCTGCAATAGCGGCGTCAGGAGACTCATCCCCCAGACAGTATGGATTCCGAAAGGGTCGGTCCACTGCTCATGCACTGGCATATGTAGTGAACACTTTGAAAAAAAAACACAGGAAGGTAGTAGATATACTAGGAATCTGGCAATGCTATTGACCCTGGATGTGAAAAATGCCTTCAGTTCTGTAAGATGGACTGATATGTTAGAGTCTCTGGATACCACCTTTAAAATACCAAGATACTTACTAGCAGTTATGGACAGCTATCTTAAAAACCGAACATTGGTTTATGAGACGGCTCAAGGGGAAAGGGAGAGAGAAATCACCGCAGGAGCAGCCCAGGGTTCAGTTCAGGCCCACAACTATGGAACGCGTCATACGATAGTGTTCTACGACTGGAAATGCCAGAAGACTGCTATCTTGTCGGATATGCGGATGATGTTGCGGTAGTTATCCTGGCTAGAACCACGGAATTGGCACAGAATAAACTGAATCAAGTAATGGTAAAGATCACTAGATGGATGGAAGACCATATGTTGACATTAGCAGCAGCTAAAACCGAAGTAGTTGTGTTCACTCGAAAACGGATCTCTATCATAATCCCAATACAAATAGGGAGTACAGAAGTCACCAGCTGTTTTACGCATATCTCTATAAAATGGGAAAAGTAGACTCCCCAATATGTCCATACTGCCAGGAAATGGACGATGATGTGCTCCATACTTTCTTTGTATGCAAGCGATGGGCTACAGAAAGAAGAAGGCTGCAGGATGCTCTGGAATTACCGGAGGTGGTAGTAGCCAAAATGATTGAACGAGAGCAAAAATGGAATTTTGTAGCTGCCTACGTTGAAGACATCCTCTAGAAAAAGATCATCTTGGAACGGGAGAGACAGAGGAAGAGGGAGCACATGGATAGAGAGGACTGAAGAAATTTCTCAAGGACTCGGCCTGAAGTAATGTGTTAAACCGTTCCAGGCTGAGTTCCAACGTGATGAGGTGAGGTTTTAGTGTGTTTGAATCTCACATAACCCGGAGTGCGGTTCCTCTTAGGTATCTTACGAGATCCGATTACCACCTTAGGATCTTAAAGATTTCCTCACTTGTCTACGTTAAAAAAAAAAAAAAAAAGAAAAAAAAGGAGTGAATACTCGAGACCGAGAGATCGTTGACAGACGTATTCATAGTTCTAAGGGAGTGACCATTTGGGACTTAAGGTAGTTGGATTATTTACTTGAGATTCTAAGAGAGTGAGTAGTTGGAAAATGAAGTTGACTCAAGTACTCGATGTTCAAAGTAAGCCCGTACTTGAGGTTGATGGTAGTTAGATTATGTAATTCTAAGGCAGTGACTACTTTGGAAAGTTAGTTGTAGTTACTAGTACTTCTAAAGTAGAGAGATGAGAGAACTTGAGCGTTGTTGCAGTTGTACACGTATTTTTGCTTGAACTGACTTAAAAAATCTGTTCTTTCGCACATATACTCCACTTTGGGTCTAGTTGGTCCTAACTTCTTGCCAGCTCGATCGCTCCACTCTCATGGGTGCTATGAGCCAAAAATAGGTGAAAATGTGTCTTTTTTTTTTTGTATATTTCAAGTTGTATTGAAATTGGAGATTTATGAATGAAAAGAAAATGTTAGCTATTAATTTTATGGGAAAAAAAATATTATAAATGATACTCTTCTATTCAAAAAGAGATTTTGGATTTTAGGCTATTTTTTGCAATTTTATAGATTTTTTAAAACAAAATTCAATGAAGTTCAAGTTTTTAGCATAATTTCGTACATAAATTTTTGAATGTTCTATTTCATAGTTGATAAACTTTATTTGACCAATCTTATGCTAAAAAATATCAATTTAACAATTCTTAGCCATTTTCAATGATTTTGTCAGCACATTTTTTGAAATTTGACCAATTAGATGATATCAATACACATTTTTTGTTTATGGTGAGTAACTATATGAGAGTTTTGATTAAACGAGTATGATGCACTCGTATTTCTAAGGAAGTGAGTACGTGAGAGTTGAGCTAGTTGAAGTAAGTACCTGTAGTTCTAAGGAAGTGACCTTCAGCGGAGTTATGGTAATTGGATCATGTTCTTGTAATTCTAAGGGATTAAGTACCTGAGAAAGTTAGTTGACGCACGTTTAGAGCGACGCAAGTTAGTTGACGCAAGTTTATTTACATGATTGTAGCTATAAGGGAGTGAGTACCAGAGAGATATCTTGGAGTTGTAGATACTCGTAGTTCTGCGGAAGTGAGTTATGGTGGACATCTTGAGGGTTGTTGCAGTTTTACTCGTATTTTTGCGTAGGTGAGTATCTATACGAGAGTTTTGATAAATGATGTACACGTATTTCTAAGGAAATGAGTCCGTGAGAGTTGAGTTATTTGAAGTAAGTACCCGTAAATCTAAGGAAGTGAGTCCCTTCAGTGGAGTTATGGTAGTTGGATTATGTTCTTCCAACTACCATAACTCCACTGAAGGGACTCACTTCCTAAGAACTACGGGTACTTACTTCAACTAACTCAACTCTCACTGAAGCCTTGCTAATATTACCTAGGTTCAGAGGGACGTCCTCGAAGCGAATTTAACGATTGGAGCCCAGCCTATTTGTCTCAAATCTATTTCAATAAGACGTCCCTCTGAAGCTAGGTAATATTAGCATGGCTTCACTTATTATAGGAGGGACGCCCCATTGAAATCGATGACCGTGACGCATTTTTATGTGTGGTATTCGTGTAATCGCCGACCGACGATGCGATAACACGAATACGAATATAATCGCAGTTGACTCAGAATCAACGAATAATTATCGCGATTACAATTCGTTGGAGGGGGGGGGGGGTTACTTGAGAGTTACGTTAGTTTGTTTATGTACTCGCTGCTTACTTCAGGGCTGAAGTAGTCAGGTCTAACGGAAGCCTTCCGAGGGTCCTGGGCGAAGGCGGAGCCCCGCCGTGCCGAGTCGTACCCGGCCGTACCGTCGAGGATCCCGCTGGAGATGGGGCCGGTCCCGTAGTAGTCATCCTGGTCCCCGCTGTAGCTCGGCGACAGGAAGATGTGCGTCCGGAACCCGTAGTGGTCGTCCATCGGAGGCGCCTGGAGGCCGCCGCTCCTCCGCACGCCCGTCTTCGCTTTCCGAGCCGGCGCCCGCTTCCCCAAACCCTTCGACCCCCCGCCACCGCCCCCGCTGTCCATATTCTTCTTAAATAAGATATTCATATTCCCACCACTTCACTTACTACCTATTAAAAATATTCCCGTCTAAAAAATATTTAAAAATACGAAAAAAATCCACTTCAAAAATACCGAACACTCCTCGTACTGTTAGTGATATCCCGATAAAACTCCCGCGTTCGATCTCGCGATCAGATACTGAGCAGGAATTCCTTCGAGTTGGCACTGGGACAGTTGGGACCCCCACTTTTCGGCGGCCCATCGCAGGGGTCCTTCCCGAGAGGGGGTGATGGCAAGGACGCCGTTTTAAAACCGTCTGTCGCAGCAGACCCCCGGGTGCGACCCCAAACTTGACACGACTGTTTTGGACTCGAGCGTCCGCGAAATAAATCACCTGCAACTAACGAGAGGTTATGTATCTCCTCGCAAAGATCCGTTTTGTCTTCAAGTCCAGTTGGCTTCCACTGTTGTGATGACTCCACTGTTGTGATGACTCACTTAAGTATTTTAAGCAGGGGTAATTTTTCTCAGTAAGAATTTCTCAAAAGTTTCAGTCAAGCAGCATGATCTTATGAGCGAATTTTCGTAAAGCATCGTACTGTACAATGTTAAATTGTTTTGAAATTCGAGCTATTTGAGTGCAAGAAACCTGTTAACTAATAATTTTAAGGCAAAAAACGCATTCTGCATAATAACCTAATATTCAAATACAGGTTTTGAATTTTTTTCGCAGTTTTTATCGATTTTTTAGCATGTTTTAATGAAATTTAAGTACATTTTGCAGCATAATCTTGTACATCCGAGTCCGCGAAATAAATCACCTGCAACTAATGAGAGTTTATGTATCTCCTCGCAAAGATTCGTTTTGTCGTCAAGTGCAGTTGGCTTCCACTGT
Organism: Adelphocoris suturalis; assembly: GCA_030762985.1. Classification (NCBI taxonomy): domain Eukaryota; kingdom Metazoa; phylum Arthropoda; class Insecta; order Hemiptera; family Miridae; genus Adelphocoris; species Adelphocoris suturalis. Next base: position 73,204,666 of record CM061041.1, on the reverse strand, counting down.
TGTGATGACTCACTAAAGTATTTTGAGCAGGGGTAATTTGTAATTTTTCTCAGTAAGAATTTCTCAAAGTTCCAGTCAAGCAGAATGATCGTATGAGCGAATTTTTGTAAATTGTCGTACTGTATAATGTTAAATTGTTTTGAAATTCGAGTTTTTTGAGTGGAAGAAAGCTATTAAATAATAATTTTATGCAAAAAACATATTCTGAATAATAATCTACTATTCAAATACAAATTTTGAATTTTTAGCTTTTTTTGCAGTTTTTATCGATTTTTTAGCAAGTTTTAATGAAATTTAAGTACATTTTGGAGCATAATCTTGTACATAAATTGTTTTTAATGTTCTACTTTATAGTTATTAAATAAGGCTCAGATTTTGCATGTTTTTTTCTGAAGCCCCAAACCTTCGTAGAAGTTCGTTTTGAGTGTTTTCAGACCATTTGCAACCCAAAAAAACGAAATTTATTGTGCATGTTTTGTATGTTTTGGGTTTTTTTCCAGAGTTGTGCATTATATATATATATATATTATGTTGTACTATACCTGATGAGGGCGGCCATCACGGCGCCGAAATATTGCTAATCAAACAACAACAATAAAAAATAAAAAAAGCCAAAACTTTCAAGACTGGTGAGGTCATTCAACCCAAATAAAATTTAACATCGATCGAGTCACAAATCAGCAACAAAGTACCTATTATTCTAAATGTTTTAAATCATACTTTAAAATTAAAACGTCATTTTGATCTATTGGTCTAACTAATCTTAATGTTTACTAAGGGATTGACTAAGTACTTGATGTTGTGTATTTTTGAGATGCGAGCTTGTGAGCATCCAGACCACCAAACTACTGCTGCAGGAAGTGAGGGGAACGAAAAACTTCCCTCTTTTGTTGCACGGGAGGAGTGCAGGACGTGTGTGGAGGCCTTTTTGCTGCACGTGTCCTGCAGAGCTCGTCGGATAGGTTTCCCATCGGACCATCCTGCGGTCCGGGGTTCCCCACCCTATCAACCTGCTAGGTCCGAGTTTGTGTGGAGCTGCTGGAATACCTTAAATAAGGAGCCATTGAAGAATGGGGAACGCAGAAGGTAAACACAGAATACCGTATACTGGCGGGAAACCTTCGGTTTGAGCTGGGAATGACGGATCATGAATGGAGATCGCACTCAGAGGCAGGAGAGCAAAGAGGAGAACTTCGTTGCACTCCCCACCTCCTGCAGCAGGATCGTGAATGGGCTGCTTAAAGGCATGCCAACAAGATAATAAATATATCCCCTCTTAATATTGATTTTAGGTAATACTGCTCTTGTATTATAAACATTACATTAGTTGAATACATCGAAGAATTCAGAGTTGATGATGAGGAAGTAGAAGATGCAGGAGTTGTAATTTGTATATGTAGTATACATGCGCCTCATAATAATTTTTGATGAGATCAAACTTTTGTTTGTCCTCCTCTAAAGGGAAAGGCGGTATTAAGTTATTTTTTTCACTATAACCAATAGCTTCATCACAATACTGACGAAGATCAATTAACTGTTTCTCGAGAGTGTTGAACATCCGAGGAAAATAGTTCGCTCTGACGGAGCTGTGATTGCAACGAACACATTGTTGAGGATAGCATGAATATCCATCATCAAGGCGCTTATGGTCGGGGGGGGGGGGGGGGGGGGGGGCAAGTGCCTACCTGGTTTTCATAAATCTGAATTTTTGATGCTACTATTTCCCTCAAACTACAAGTTAAATGATGACTACAGTTTTAAAAACGTGTGGATATAATGCATTGAAGTTAGTAATTCATTAAGTATTGGGAAACCCCTGGAAGCATTTCAAGACGCACCTGCCCCATGTTGGGGGGCAAGTGCGTACGTATAGTGGGGCAAGTGCGTTTTCAACTTTCTACCCAATAAATAATAAAAATAAAATGAACCAAATTAGTTAGATTTTAAAATGAATTGTTAATGAAAATAAAACGCCGCAAAATAGATAATATTCAGCAACTCAATATGAATTCCTGAGTTGATAAAATGGTCAATAAACTCATCCACTTGTTGGCTGACGTCTGATTCGCTGTCGGTTGGGGAATGAGGTTCGCTAAGAGAGAATTAGAAGACTCCTGAGTTTTGCTGAATAAAATAGGACTGAGGTTTGGGAGAAGCGTGCGGTTGTGCGTAGGGGTTGAGGAAGAGATTCTGGATGGAAAATAGGCTTCAAGACTTTGATTTTCTTATTTTTCATGGTAATTTCATGTGGGTTTTAATGAAACGCACTTGCTCCTTTTTTGAAAGCGCACTTGCCCCACCATAAAAAAAAGTGGGGCAAGAACGTTTCATTAATTTACTGCAGCAATTTTTGGAGCCTTCAAGTTAACAAGTGTACAGTTCGTACAGAGTTTGGACAAAAGTTTGGAAGATAAACAGTGGAATAAACAGGAAAGGAAGGGTTTTATACGAGAAAATCATTGACAACTGTACCTCCCTCAGGTTCACACTCTGATATCTCGGACGAAGGCTGCGCGGAAAATGGTTCCAATCATGCTTATTTGTTCACTGAGGAGGTTAACATTTTTATCAGGTGATAATAAACACCTGTTCTATCATTCGCTAAGAAACTTATTAAAATTGAGTGGCCTCATAGCGAAATAAAATGAAGAGACGCACTTGCCCCGCCAAACCCTCTTTCTTTTGATTTCATTCACACCTCCAACATCTATACAAGGATCAGGGGACATGATAAGCATTCAACTATAAGAAAACAGGATTTGAAAGAACAAGATCAAATGAGTGTGTGTAGAACACAACTAAAGTGGAAGGAATCAAATGCAAGGTTTCAATGATGAGCTCTTGCTAGGGCTTGCAATGGAATAGATAGCTAAGTAGGTACTTACTTATGCGCAATTTGCAAGGACAAAGGATTCAAATCCGGTTCGATCGAGACCAAATTGATAATCTTAAAGCAGTGGAGTGTATGATAATGAGAACAAATACCTACAAAAAATACGCTATGGATATTATAGTTAAATGCTAAAAATACTAGAAGGCGATATAAATAAATTAGATACCTAGATGTTTCACCTAGGTTCACCTTTTGAGGGCAGAGAAATGGCCAGGTCTGGTTCACTTACAACACCAAAGGCTGGCAGGAACTGTTGTAGGTAGATTTGTCCCATCTTCGTTTCTGAGTGCACGAGACCGACAGACCGACAGCGGCCGACCGTTATAAATAGCGCACTGTGGGGCCCCAGGAGCATTCTAGTACACTCCGCCGCAAAGCACAGACTGGCCACGACGTTATTATACCTACTGTACTTTCAACACGCACTTAGATGCGAACAGAATCGATCGGATAATGTTCAAGATTATGAAAATATTAATTTATTTAGAGGTATGTTCAAGATGAAAAGGTGTTTAGCGTTGCGATCGCTTTTGAAAGGAGTAACAATATGGTATAACGACTGAAACAAACTTGACGTTTGGTACACAACATGTTCCACAGTGCTCCCTTATCGAGCTGAATTGTAACTACGTCCCCGCACAATCTTTTCGCACGAATCGGTTCCGTTGAATGAATTGGCGCCTCAATTTTTATTAATCCATTTCCGCTGCAAATAGATCAGAATGATTTGTGTTTGTGTAGTTTGGTGGTCTGGATGCTCGCATCTCAAAAATACATAACATGTAGTAGTCAATCCCTTAGTACAAAATCAGATTAGTCGGTAAAATAGATCATCAAATAGATCAGAATGATTTCTACAGTTTCGTGGTCTGGATGCTCGCATCTCAAAAATACATAACATCAAGTAGTCAATCCTTCAGTAAAAATTCAGATTAGTTGGACAAATAGACCAGAATGAATTGTATAGTTAAGTGGTCTGGATGCTCGCAAGCTCGCATCTCGAAAATTATACATAATATCAAGTAGTCAATCCCTTAGTACAAAATCAGATTAGTTGGTAGAATAGATCATCAAAGAGATCAGAATGATTTCTCTAGTTTCGTGGTGTGAATGCTCGCATCTCAACTATACATAACATCAAGTAGTCAATCCTTCAGTAAAATACAGATTAGTTAGACGAATAGATCAAAATTACAGTTTTAAGTATGATTTTTGCCATTTATAATAATGACGTTTAAAAATACGTTTCGGAGGTTGAATTCGAATGCAAATAAATATTGTTCCGAATTTGGGATCGAACTCGGTCCCTCGCTTTTGAAGTCTGATACGCTATCTATTTCACCACGGAGAACTTGAGCAAACTCTGAATAATCACAGAACTTATAGCCTGCCGGTCATGAAAAGAATACGTAACCTTCGGTGCCAGGCTGCGGGGGAGTGAAACAAAAGCGGAGAAATTTTACCGTTTGCACGATTTTTCTGGAGTTTTCTTCCCTGTGAACGTCAGCATTGAATCAACACACAAAAATTGATGAGCACGGCTCTGACAGTTGATTATGCGTAATTCCTATCTCGAAACGAATTCAAACATTACCTAATGCTCGCCAATTTATATGCCTTATACTAAACTTACCTTAGATTCCATAGCGAAGGTCGTTAGAGAAAGGACGACAAGGGGTGAGCAAGAATGAAAAGCAGTCGAAAATTTAGTTATAGGACGCATCTAGGTACAATAGGTTCCTCCTAGGTTCCCTGCTTGTGAAGTACCCAGAGTAACTGATGGTTCCATTTCTCAAAAAAAAAAAAAAAAAAAAAAAAAAAAAAACTCGGCGCCTCGCCAGGGGGCAAGGTTACCTCTATTTACATACTTCGGACGAAATTATTGAAACACAGAATGTGTTTGCGTTGTCGCGCAACCAAGTGACAACCAAACAAGCGTCATTGTTTACTATTCATTTATAACATCAATTTATATAGTTATAGTATGAAACTACGAAAAAAAATACGAAATAAATTCGTGATAAATCAAGAGCGATTTATCAAGTAAATGTCCTAAAGAGGCTACATACGAAATTACAGCTTCCTAGAGTGTAAAGTATAGAAATTAGCTTTAAAAAGCCACTCATCTGATCCGGACCCTGGACATCGTCAAGTAAATGTCCTAAAGAGGCTACATACGAAATTACAGCTTCCTAGAATGTAAAGCATAGAAATTAGCTTTAAGAGCCACACATCTGATCCGGGCCCTGAGCATCGTCAAGTAAATGTCCTAAAGAGGCTACATACGAAATTACAGCTTCCTAGAGTGTAAAGCATAGAAATTAGCTTTAAGAGCCACACATCTGATCCGGACCCTGAGCATCGTCAAGTAAATGTCCTAAAGAGGCTACAAACGAAATTACAGCTTCCTAGAGTGTAAAGTATAGAAATTACCTATTCAAATTATTTAACCTCCGCTTCACAAATCAAACCGTTTTCGTAATACTCAGTCTCAGATCACCTGCTATGAATCAAATCATCGAAACACAAGCTCAATGAAATCATCAGAAATTAACAAGCGGTTGCAATCATGTTCACAATATCAATTATTGAGAATGATCACCTGTGTGTAAACAATTATTTATATAACCATGCTCATAACTCAGTTTGTTGGACACGCACTTCGCAGTAGTTAACATAATATTGTTGGATAAATCGAGAGCTTTCGAACGAATGGTCAACGAATTTTGTGGGATGAAAAACGACGAAGTACCATATCCCTAGCAACGACTCGGTTGTACGTGAAAATCATCCGTCACACATTTCGTTACCATCCCGCGTTCCATTTTCGGCTAGTTAGTCCATGGCTAAAACACATTCTGTGTTTAAAAAAAACCGACGGTAGACCTACGGTTCTACAGTCAGATCATTTAATAATGATTAATTTTACACATTATTAGTTCATTATGGTTACTTAGCAATATTAGTTTATAACTGAGCGTAATAAATCAGCTTTCCTTGACACTACAGAGGCTTAGGGATTATGAGATGCTGCGATAAAATGAGAGCATTCCAAAAAGTGGCTAACGATTTTCCTGCTATGAAAACTAAGGGAGTTACACTTCCCTAGTAACGCATTGGTTGTACGTGAAAATCAATAGAAAACCCCACCGTGACGTGACGCTCGTGACATGACGAAAACAAACGGAAACGTCCTGTTAATCATTATTAAATGATAAAAAACACCTCTCTCAAAACACAAAACAACTCTTTCAAACACAAGAAAATATATCCAAACGTACACGAGTACACGACACACGACATACACACTCAAAACCTCGATCGTAACGTAAACGGCGAACCAGTTTCGCCAACACAACAACAAAAGTTTCCTCCTTTTTCCCGAGCGTTTGGCTTCTTCACCGCCAGTCACCAACACCTACGTAATCTTCTCATTACCGACAGGCAATGGTCAGGGGCTACCCATAAGGGAGCTTATTTCCATTGCCAGTTGACGCTAGTTCAAATTCAGTTCGGCAGGGGCGCGCACAGCGGAATATGTGTGTACCTAGTGTCTCAGAGTCTGGTCTGAATCGATTTTCGAGATTCTTTCTTTGCTCGATCCCACTTTTAGTCTAGTTGTGCAACAAACCTCGAAAATGTTGAATTCCGTCTAGGAAGAGGGGGAATGGAGGGGATAACGTATAAAAAAACGTGGTATTTTCGACACAATTTGTCGAAGCCACCCAGGCTACAATTCTCAACCGATTTTCATGACTCTTATTTGGTTAGATTCCAATTTTAGACTATCTGTGCCACAATCCTTGGAAATTTCGGATTTACTGTCGAGGTGAGGGGTGGAGGGGATAATTACCTATTCTTTCAGGAGCTGCCCAAGCGACCGATTTTCGTGATTCTTATTAGGTTCTATTGAGAATTCGATATAGTTTTGGAAAGTATGTCAAGAGTTTTATATTTCATCAAGTTAGGGGTTGAATGGAGGGGGTAATATTGATGAATCATGATGTTTTAACTAATATCGTCAGGATTTTGTGATTCTTTTTATGTTTATGTTAACTAGGAATTCGTACTAGTTTTAGGAGGTGTATCAGGAGTTTCGAATTTCATTATGGAAGCGGGCGAATGGCGAGGGTAATGGTATTAAATAATGTGTGGCATCAACTGGACAGATATACTCCTACAAAGCTGATGATTTAAAAATCCAAATGTATGAGACAATTGTAGGAGCCACCTGATTCAGGCCTTTGCTGAAGCAGTTGTAAAGTTGTCTTTGGGGCCAGATAAATCTACTAGCTACATAGGTACTTGACTCTGTAATCGAAAACCCAATCTCCCGAGTAGAGCCTTTAGTACTCTCCAGGAAGATTCCGCGAACCCCAAGACTGTGGCGCCAATCCCCAATGTGCTTCGCTAGGCCTACACCTAACAAACTCTCTAAATTTTAATGACTCATTAAACCGCGCACGCGGTGCTTTCATAACCCCAATTTCCTTCCTGCTAAAGATGCAGGAAACCACTTCCTCAACTGTGCCTCGTTTTCTTTAAATAAAGTTAAATGCATTACCATAAAAACACAACTAACAAATTTCTCCCTTGACGGGAAAAACAAAAGATCATGGATATGTCTAGTACCTACCTACTGCTTACCAGTAGGTACCTACTACTCAATTGTATACCAACTATGTAGTGCCTTCTTTTCACAAGATTATTCCATTACGGTTACAAAACAATATTAGTTTATAACTTAGAGTAATAAATCAGCATTCCTTGACACTACAATGGCTTAGAGGTCATGAGATGTTGTGATAAAATGAGAGCATTCCAAAAAGTGGCGAACGATTTTCCTACTATGAAAACTATGGGAGTTACTCTTCCCTAGTAACTCATTGGTTGTACGTGAAAAATCAATAGAAATTCTGCCTAGTACCTATCTGCTTTGTGTCACCCTATTATCAATAGGGCTTCCATAAATATCGATCAGTTATTCAACGATTTCTAGCATTCATTTCTTAATTTTTCAACCTTTCGTAACTTTTTCCAAGTCAATTCTTTATAGGATAAATCCCAACAGAGTGGAAAGTAATGTCCATTTTTACTTTTCCAACATCCCAACAGAGTGTAAAGTAATGTCTACAACTTTGACATATCCATTTTAATTTCTCCCTTGATGGGAAAAACAAAAGATCATGGATATGTCTAGTACCTACTGCTTACCAGTTGGTACCTACTACTCAATTGTATACCAACCATAGTAGTGCCTTCTTTTCACAAGATTATTCCATTATGGTTACAAAACAATATTAGTTTTTAACTTAAAAATCCTTGACCCCCAGCCAAAAGACATATCCATGTCAAACTTGAACCCCAGCCAAAAGACATATCCATGTCAAAGTGTAAGAAAAAAGCATTTTCAATTTCTCCCTTGATGGGAAAAACAAAAGATCATGCATATGTCTTGTACCTACCTCAACGATTTTCCTACTATGAAAACTATGGGAGTTACTCTTCCCTTGTAACGCCTTGGTTGTACGTGAAAATCAATAGAAAATGTACCGGTCGGGAAAAAAAGTGTCGGTCGGGAAAAAAAGTGTCACGAAAAATTCCTTGACCCCCAGCCAAAAGACATATCCATGTCAATTTTCGGAACTGGTTCAGCGCCAAACCTTATGCGCACGTGAATCGTGTTCCAAGCGTTTGAGTTCAGGAACTCAACACTCGCTAAGGTGTTCCCAACCGCGTCGGGTTCATTAACTGAGTTCAGTGAGTTCATGAACTTTTCAGACCTGCTCGGGGATACGGTTGAGAACTCAAACTGAAGGAAACCTTTCTGAACCTTCCGAAAATTCATTTCACCGCAAAACTTCAGGCTAAATGCCGTGTTATTAATTAGCCTGCTTGATGCTTGTTGTGTTATCGTTTTTCACATCTCTTTTTCAATTTGCTTCATCTAATAATTGTTACAACCGTCAGTTTTATAATAGCTGTGTTCCAAGCACCGCGATTTCATGAACTTTTTGGAACTGGTTCGGTGCTGAACGTTATGCACACGTAAATCGTGTTCCAAGCGTTTTGAGTTCAGAAACTCAACACTCGCTAAGGTGTTCCCACCGGGCCGGGATCATGAACGGAGTTCATGAACTTTTCAGACCTGCTAGGGGATAGGGTTGAGAACTCGAACTGATGAAAACCGTTCTGAACCTTCCGAAAATTCATTTCACCGCAAACCTTCACGCTCAATGCCTTGTCATTAGCCTGCTTGATGCTTGTAAGTTGTGTTATCGTTTCTCACATTTCTTTTTCAATTCGCTTCATTTAATACCTAATTATTACAACCGTCAGTTTTCGTTTATCAGCTGTCTTCACAGTTCGTGAACTCAGACGGGTGCTTGGAACACTCCTAATGTTTCAAGATTTTGGTTTGACCTTGACAATCTTCTGGGTCGTAAAAAGGGAACAGATGAAATAGTAAATTGTTTTGTTTCCAAGGCGTTAAAATTGTTTAGGTCGATTCGGGGATTTACACCGCTGCAGAGAACACACCGTTCGCGAATTCCCTAAATGACTTTTTGATGCGAGTTCGAGATTTTTCTAATAACTCCCCGTTCAAAATGACGTTTAGGAGCCTCGGGGTGTTTATTTACCAAAAGATTCCACGAACTATTCAATTTGTTCATTTATTTTAAATAAATAAATTTAAATCTCATTTTGAATAGCATATTACTATTTAGAACGAGTTTTTTGTAATTAAATTTGTAATTATTGTAATAATTGGGCTTATCGAGGCTAAAATTGGTAGTTAACAATTTCTTTTCACTCCAAGACCTCAATTTTCAAAACAATGTAACATAATATAACACTGTAATCTATGAAAATTCAATCATACGATCATCATGACAGGAACTTTCTATTTGCTTAGAACTTAGTATCAGGCAGCCCAAAAAATGCTGTCCAAGTTTCACTTCGTAATCTCAAAAATTGTGGGGATATGTTAGGAGGAGGGTAGCTTTTGGGACACCCTGAATAATTTTTATATAGGACCTATATACCTACTATTGATTCCAAAAATATGGTATGATACTCAGAACTATAATGTGTCTGGCAACCCTAAAAGTTGCCAGACACACGAGTCTGTGCGTAAATTTGAAAATGCGAGTGTAAATTTGAAAATGTTGGTAGGTCTTGTAGAACAAAATATTTGAATTCGATCTGTATCACAGGGGGAAGGTGTTTCAACGCGTTAGTATCAAGCGTTTGTTGGTAACAAATAATGAATTTGCAGCCTTCAGAAAATCTTATTTCGGCCTCCGTTAGAATAAAAGCGCAGCCTGCCGGTCAACCCCACGGAGTTGGCACGAAGAAGAATTGGCAGTACGTATCACTACCTTGTGGACTGATGTAA